>JAJJWX010003856.1:0-12288 GCA_023529315.1 Papaver bracteatum | reverse complement strand
CCCATGCGAATTCATCATCACTTTGAATGAGAAGATGGGAACGGATTTGTTTTTCTCTTTTCAGAAGTTTAATATTTTCATTCTTAAGTCTATCTCTCTCAAGTTCAGTATCAATAAGGGTATTGCGAAATTTTGATAGAGCTTCAGCGCCTTGAAGAGTAATGCGTTCTTTATCCTTCTCAAGTTCATTCTTCATGGCTTTTAAGGCTTTGATTTTTTTTCTCTAAATTCATCTCTGCAAGTCTTTAAACTATTGGATGTACTTAAGACAGATCTATAATCCATTCTCATAAGGGAGATATGATATTTAAGCTCATCAATGGACAAAGTATTAATTTTTTCATCTGAATAGTTATTTAAAGCGTCATTAAGACGCTGAAGAAGAGTGGTTTCACCTATGGGTTCATCAAAAGAATTAAGAATAATGGCTTCATCAGTAAGATTATAGGCATCTGCAAAATGGTTGCCCAAATAATCTATAAAAAAAAAAAAAGGGGGGGGGGGGAGACTTATACCAATAACTTGTTTGCAGAATTTCTCCTTATCAACTAATTTCTGTTGAAGAACTTGAATTTCTACTTCAAGCGATTTGTTTTTATTAAGAAGCTCAATATTTCCATCTACTTCCAATTGTTTACATTTTTCGCGAAGAATGGAGATTTCAGCTTCGTATTGTTTATTTTTCTCGAGAAGTTTTGAAGATTCAGATTGTGAATCAGTAAGCCTTTTATGTGATGATGATCATCTACTTTCTAATTCTGAAGCAACAGAAAAAGAAGCTCTAGCAGTCTGTGACAGAAAAGATAAAATGAGTAAGATAAGTAAAAGATCTTTGATACTCATGAAAAATGTGAAGTTTACTACAAGAAAAATGAAGGAAAGGGGCATACCAAAGAAGCTAACACATGAAGAAAACCTGGGTTAATAAATCTTGAGACTCCTTTAAGATCTTTATTCTTAGTCAAGATTGAAGCGTCGCAGATCTTTGATAGATAGTCGCAAGTATGAGTAATATCATCCTCTCCAACACCTTGTAAGGGGTTTCTAAAAATGTTTGACAATTGATCCATTGGAGTCTCAGATTGAGAAAGACCCATCACAGACCTAATTCTTGCGGAAGAAATATGTATTGAAGTGCCCACAGAGGCATCATTATTAATTCCACTATATTTTTCAATTTCATTATCTTTTTCAGCGATAATAGAAGTCTCTCTGAGTTGAGAATTATTAGAAGGAAGTGGTTGAGTTTTTCTTATCTTCTTTGGGGGACCGTCAGCGGTTTGATTTTTATTGCGGCGAGGAGAAGCACCGGAAATTTCATTTGGAGTTGCTACTCTTTTGCCTTTATCTTTGGCTTCAACCACCGCGACAAATGGTATATCCTTGAAAATAATCACATATAAAGATAAGAAACAGGGGAAACAATATATTGTTAAAGGTTATAGAAGATTGTTTCTTACTTCATCTGTGAAGGTTTTCAAAATTTGAAGGAGATTGGGACTCCCAGTATTGGTATAGTTAAGCTTCATTCTTTCAATCTGATAAAAGATATCTCAATATAATCAATAAGAATGATACATTTATCCAAATTTGCGAATAATGATAAATTTTGCGAGATATACCTCAAATTCCTTTCGGGCCGCTTAAAAACCCAAGGACAATACGCCGCAGGATTCGCAGGAAGATCGAGAGCGCCAGAAATATATGGACCTTCAAGGAGAAGAGGAAATCTACACCACTTATCATCTTTTGAGAAGCGTGGACCTTGGTTTTTACTTGAATGATAATCTATATCTTTCATAAGAAGTTTATCCTTCGCAACCTTTTTATTCCTATTCAAACGAACAGCCCAACACGTGCTATCTTTCTTCATGGGAATCACTTGATAATTCGCAAAGAAATTCTCCATGGTATATTTCGCTGGAATAATTGGGATATCTTTAAAATCAGGATGTTTCGCAGATTCAGGATAGAGATATCCTTTACCATCTTCACGAAAGGCATATTCGAGAATGATACGAATACAATCCCCACTTAATTGATAGATTGCTCGTGAAAATTTAATGTCAGAAATAATTTCATAAAAAAGAGGGAGATCTGGGTTATAAAGAGGGATAGGAAGGCTAGATTCTAGTTGACCTAGCGAAATAAGGATTTTCCCATTGGAAGAAGGAAATTTTGAAACTAGATCAATGGAGAGATCAGTGTCTGAAGATTGACCAGGGATCTCAGAAAGTGTGAAACCTAAGGTTTGGAACTTCTGTTGGTGTTTTTGGAAAGTAGGTTGAACTAATTTTTTAGCATGAGCCATTTTTTAGTATGGGAATGATGATTAAGATGAAGAAGAATAAAGAAACAAGATTGAAATAGTAGTAGATCCGGAATTTGCGGAAGAAGATGAAGAACAGAAGAGTTGCAGAGAAAAAGTAAAACGAGAAAGTAAAAAGAAGAGGAGAGATTAGCGAAGAAGATATTTATAAGAGAAGAAGATTCTCGAGAACATCAGTGTATTCAATGAAGAAAAGACGTGAATGGTCAGAATTCAACGGTTGAAAAAATATGTGTCAAGGAATAAATGAGAGAAGAAACACGCGTAGAATATCTAGCGATGGATGCAAAGACGTGTCAGAGTGAAGGTAGTGTGAAAAGATAAGGAGTTGCGGCAAATCAAGAGATTTAAATTCTCATGATCTTTATCTTCTTCGCAGAAAATATATGAGAAGAGGCAAGATGTAGGATCAGAATATTGTCACAACAATATTCTTGCGAAGTAAACAACAGTTCTGCAAGACATGTTTACGATACATCAATGATATTCTGCAATACATCTCAAAATGACGTAAAGAATGACATATTGGATGAAAACGACAGAAACATGAGAAAGGCGTGACATTTCCGCGATGAATCAATAAAACCTGCGAAATATTAAGGCGGTGCAAACTGCGATGTATCGCAAGAACTTAGATCCGAAACTAAAGGGAATATTAGATGTAAATGAGCTGTCATGAGCTGTAATCCACTATGTAAATGCCTATATAAAGGAAATGAATAGTTCCAGAGAGAGGGATGAATTTTTGAGTGCTAAGAAAGTTTTTAGGAGAGAGAAAATCTTATTAAGTGAATTGTATTCTTGATTACTGTAATTCTTTTAAGATCATATCAATAAAAAAGGTTCTTAATCTTCAAATTATGTCATAAATTCTTGAGTTGGGTGTAGTGTGGGAATTCCTGCAACTACATGATGGTTCAATGTTCAAAGAACAAACAAGAGGTCACGGGTTCAAATTCGCAGAGACACATATTTTTCATTTTCTTCTTACTGGCGAATAAAAGAATAAGGAAAAAAGTTCTTCGTTAACTTCGCAGAGAGGTTCTTGAACAGTTGGTCCAGAGAACAGTATGTGAGTTTTTGGTCACAGGTTCGAATTCGCTTGCGAGCATAATTTTATTCTTTTTACAAAGGGTGAAAAATAGATAATTTCGCAGCATTGTTTCATTATTTCGCAAACAAGAGGCAGCACAGTTGGTGATCTGCGAAGTTAATGAGTTCATGGTCGTGAGTTCAAGTCCCAACACATGCATATTTTTTCGCGAAATCCTTGATAATTTCGCAGGTGTATTTCACACAGAAGAAAGTTGATGATTATTTCGCAGGTGTATTTCACACAGACATTAATGATTATTTCGCAGGGTTAGCACAGATGGTTCAGTGTGATACATCACAATGAGAAGGTCGCGGGATCAATTCTTGTTTCTCGCAAGTTTATTTTTGTTACACGAGGTTCGCAAGACAGCCTTTGATTATTTCGCAGATAAATTTCACAAGCAAGGGAACTAGCACAGTTGGTTAGGAGGCATGAATGCAAGCAGTAGATCGCGGGATCAATTCTTGGTTCTCGCAAGTTTATTTTTGTTATGCGAATTTTCTACATAATTGTCCCTCGAACAGTTAAACTTTGATTACTTCGCAAGATCTTTGATTAATTCGCAAGAGAGCGTTAGCATAGTTGGTATGGTGCGAGAAAATGCAAGAGGCAGGTCAAGGGTTCAAGTCTTATCTCTCATTCTTCTTTTTGCTACGAGACATTCAGACAATTCACATAAGAGATAAGTACCCCAACCTAGAACATTTTACTTACAACAAATAAAAAATTAATTTAATTTAATTTCCAAAAAGCGATACAATCGCAAGATTTCAAAGAAGATTTCTAATATTTTTAAGGTTTATAAGATTTCAAAAAAAAAAAAATTTGATTTGGTTTACAAAATGCGATACAATCGCAGAATTACAAAACTTTCACAACTACAAAGATTTCAGAATTACAATGTATTAGAATTTTTCTTGAATATTTACTTTGCTTCAAATGATATGATATTATGAGAATGACAGAAATGAAAGAATGAATAAGAGAATAAGGAAACGCGAAAATTTCGCAGAAACGCGAATAAAATTTCGCAGAGACATAAGAATGGGCGAACCTTTATGGCGTACACCCTAGTTCGCGAATAAAATTTCGCAAGAGGCAAATGTAAGACCTAAAGTGCGTCATATTAGGGGGTATCTCTTTGCATGGCTCAGGGATAAGGTTATACCACTGCTAGAACCCGAGTCATGGAGATTGGGGTTATTGAAAACCCATCCAGGAGAGATACCTTGGATTTCCAACTATATATATAAGGTTATACCATGGTTGGACGACCGAGGGTCTCTCCTAAGGAGTGCAAAGTATGATCAAGGTGCTGAGGTACACGATTGAGCCAAGGGTGCCCGGGGCATACGAAACTACCCTGGACATTCTTGGAAAGTCTTGGTTATGATGCACTCGGCCCGAAGAAAACCTCACTTAGGGTGCAGTCTCGTAACCATAAGCCATATAGGTAAAAGGGATAAGAGGATGTGAAAATAACCGGTTGTTATTAAGACCGGATGAGAGGATCTAGTCTTGTATGGCCGATGTCACCTCCTTGAAGGGGAAACCAGGGGGGAGTAAGGGAGGTACCCATTATTAGGGAGCTGATAAGTGTCTAAAGACGGCAATGTCATGGGGCTTTATGTTGGCAAGAACATTTAGTCCCGTCATATTGTCGCGTGAAAAATATCTTACAGAGGCAAAAAGCCATGAAAAAAAGATAAGATGAGATCAATGGGTATTTACATGAAAGTGTAAAGACGTCATGCGATTTCATCGCAAGACGGCAATGTCATGGAGCTTTATGTTCGCAAGAATATTTATGCCTGTCATATTGTCGCATGAAAAATTTCCTGATGAGGCCATAATACAAGAGATAAGATAATATCAATGGGTCAATACATGAAAATTTAAAGACGTCCTGCGATTTTGTCGAAAAAAAAAAAAAAACGTGGCGAAATAAGATCGCATAAGAAAGTAAACAAATAATCTTGTAAAAATGATTATATGTGAGCAAACAAGCTTGCGAACATATATACTGAAATGAAATTGAGATTATGCACCTTTGATATTTTAATTATATTATGCGAGACTAATAGTGCATGAATAAATAGTGGAGACAATAAAAAAATGAGATACAATGAGCAAGAAAAATGAGGCACAAGCAAATGAACTTGCGAGAACAATAAATATCCAAAGAGGAATGCATATACTAGAGACAAAAATAGAGAAATGAAGAACGGAAGCAATTTAAAGCTACATCAATTTTACCGCGGCAAAATGAGCTAAGTAACATAACCTTTAGAAATGCATTCCAGAAAATAAGCATTCTCATCATATTCGCATCATAAAAGCATTCCATAAGCATTTCATGGCATAAGCATCACATACACTTTTCATAACATAATCATTACATAAACATTATATTCGCACAAATATTTTACAAAATTTTACAGAATAATACCGCAGAATTTCGCCGGACTATTCATAATTTCGCAGCACTATTCGCTACACTATTCCAGGAGCACTATTTAGAATTTCACAGTACTATTCAGAATTTCACAGCATTATTCAGAATTTCTCAGAATATGATTATAATTTCACAGAATGTGTCAGAATATCGCAGAATGTGATTATTTCGCACAATTAAAAGTAACTTGAAGAGATTATACTATCGCATGAGCGCCAAACATGACACAAAGGCAAGATAAGAATATCGAAATAATTCACTCATTCAACACTTTTTCAAGGATTCTACCTTCATAGATAAAGAACAGAGGCAACTGTGGATTACCAAAAAAACATCTTATGTTCTTTATCTTCTCGCAAGAATCATTTCCAAAGTGGACGTTCATAAATGAACAACAAGAATCCTCACCAAAAAATGGAGTAATAATTTCGCATGAACAGAGGCAATACTTATTACTCTCATTCAAGAATTGATACTTCTTATATTTTGAGGATTAAGTACTTCTTATATTTCTTCAAGGATACTTCATACTTCGCAGAGATGATACTCTTATTTACTTCGCAAAGCTTTGGAACTTCACAAAATAATAGATGCAAGTACGTACTTTTCAAGTCCAATATTCTTTTTCTCGTTCCTTCATCAACAAAGATCAAAGACTACCACAACAACATATTTTTTCTTAAAGATTTCTTTTCAAGCAATATTTAAGAAAAAGAGGCAAAATGTAGGAGCATAATCTCGCAACAACAACGCTCTTGCGAAAAATTCTACCACACATGGCAAATGTCGCAAATTAATTACAAAAATGACGTAATAGACAACGACAGCATAAAACACAAGAAAGATGTGAAGATTTTATGGTTGTTATAGAGAAATCTCACGAGAATAAGGCGGGAGATTGAGAGAATAAGGCGGGAGCTCGCGAGAATGTAGCGGATTTCGCGAGAATGAAGCAGATACTGAGAGTGTAGGAGCAGAATCTCGCAACATTATTATGCTTGCAAACAATTAATGACGCAACAATAATATTTTCGAAGGTTCAAGATATTTGTGAGGTATATTGCGAAGGTTCGCAGGATAATTCTCAAGTCCGAAGTTGAGAGATAGTTTAGTTATCAACATTTTGTAAGATCATTTAAATAGCCATTTAGGCATGAGAAGAGAGGGGGACACATTTTGAGAGAGAAGATAATTTTAGGAGGAGAGATTTATTTTCTTTATCATCTTCTTCCCCAAAAAACTAGAGATCCAAATATTCATTAATGGAGTCTCAATTGTAAAATCATGTAATCACATACAATCACTAGTGAAGCACCGTGGATGTAGATCACATTGATCGAACCACGTAAAAATCTTTGTGTCTCTTTTTATAATTTTAGTACTTTAATTCTTAGTTTCATATCAAATTAATTAGATTTAGGAATCATTTTAATGGATTCTTATGAGGGTGTAGTTGTGAGATAATCCGCAACTACATAATTGGCGCTAGAAACATGGACCTAATCTTGTTGGTTCAAGGAAGATTAGAAACACTAGCTACTGTCGGTGATGAACTCCATTGAATCTTCAAGAGACGAACAACTGATATGGGAGATAGTATACATGCGAGAACAGAAGCAGAGATAAGAAAAGGCAACAAGAATGAAAAGCAGCAGAATCTACATCAACTACCAGCTTCAAAATAAATTAAGCACAACAAGAATCCATTCTCGACAGTGATATATAGAAAGATAACAAGAAACTTGAAGTTTGGAAGCCATAACTTCGCAGCAAGCCATAGAACAATGAACCCCTAGACAATTGGCTTTCGGTAAAACCAGAAGTTGTAGTAGAATTGCTATTAGTGAAGAATAAAAACACATACAAATTTTTAGCAGCGAAGTAATCTCGTAAGAACCAGACAGTTTGATGCCTACATAAACGCATCACCATCAAAACAACAAGAGAAATATTGTATGCTTTGTCATCAGATCCAACTCCAGTTCTCAACGAACAAATAGAAAATTTACGAAAGTAAAATTAACTTCACCGACAATCCCAGAGACCCAACAATTTCATAATTACCACATGAAACAACAAGCAGGAAGTAAAGTAAGGCATACTTTGTGAACAACAAAATTTCACTTCGCCTGACCATCATCAAATGACGAAGTTACAAGATTCATCTGCTTCGGGAGAAACCAAAGAAGAGCAATAACCTGAAAAGGCAATCAACAAAACAAGAAGCAGTTAGCCACCAGTCAAGGAAATTTGAAGGGGAAAAAGATTATAATTTGGGAGCACGAACAATCATTATAGCAAACTAAAATTATGATAATGGTTTGACAAAGCATCAACTGATTGCGAAGAAAAAGTACACAGTTGTGAACAAACCATCTCATACCCGGCAAGTCAATTCGCATGAGTCCTAGGGGAGAAATAGCAGAAAGGAAAATGAGGCAAACATTATCCAAAAGACCATATGAAGACAAAAGGTAGTTCATTCAAATTCAGAATGAAACAAGTCAATTTTCTGACCAAATGTCAGAAAAATAAATTCATTAGCTTTTGCCAATAAAACAAAAGATACAATAGGGAGGTAATTTGCAGAAAAGTGATCGCATCAAGAACAGAACTCTCAACTGAAGTAACATGATCTCAGCAAGGTGTTATGAACAAGCTCAACTTACACAACAGTTTTCAGCATCTCAATTTTCTAAGCGAAGACAAAAGAAGACAATCCATTTAAGCAAAAACAAAGGAAGTTTCTAAGAGTTCAGATGCGAGTATGAAAACTCTTTTATTCTCCAACAGTTTAAGGGAAAATATGGAAGTTTAGCCGCCAGAGATGGGGAACATTCTGTACGAACAAAAGCACTATGTGTAAGTCAAAGAAATTAGCACCATCCAACAAATATGAAACAGGAACCATGTGAAGCTAACTTGCAAAGAATAACAATACTTGCGAATTAAACTGTTCTTGAGAAGTTAAGCCAACTTGCGAGTAGGTGTTGCGAAGTTTGCTGACAAAAGTTATCACACGAAGACACGCTTCCAGTTATAAATCACAAAGGACAATACAGGAGTAATATCAAATACGGAGCTTACCAAACAAACACAATTAAAGGATACATTAGCTCAGCTCAAAAATATTACGAAGTATTGGGCATTATCAGAACTACGAAGCATATAGCAGCCAAATTAGTAAACTCTTCATAAAATGGATCAGAAAGTGATGAAATGAAGCAATCACCTCAGTTTACATCAATAATAGTTCCAGCGAAGTCAAACAAACGAAGAACAAAGAATTACTTCAGCAAAGTATCTAGGAAGGAGATATAGTAATCACACTTATAACGACAATAGGCAACGAGTTTGAAATGAATCCGCGAAGATGAAATCTTAAATTAGATTTCCACATAATTCAGTTTTAGCAGAATTCAACTCATACATCACAACCCATTACCATCTAATAATATCACTCAAAATCTTGCATACTAACAAATGTAGTTGAAAGAATAAAGATCAACAACACCAACATGACAACATCAGTTTGCAACAACAACATGAAGATGTTAGATATGAAGCCGTAAAGAAACACAACAACTTAATGGGACCAGCAAGACCAATTCTTCTACTTCGTTGCTATAAATCACTCAAATGTATAAGTAAAGGAAATGAAAGAAGGGATCATCAACAGTAAACCAATTTGCGAAGAAAATTTACGAAGCAGTAGACAAAAAAGATTCATTTCAGAGAAGTTAATTTGAGAAGTAACACAATTCAAGGCAAATTAATTCAAGCTTGAAATTATCACCAAGAAGCATAACTACCATAACCAGAGGGTTAAATCGAATTCCTCAAAACTCTCAAGAGCATCAAATTTTAATGGATCTATGAATTTCAAGGGAAAATATGGAAGTCAAAGTAGCACTTGTATTTTAGAGAAATCAAAATAAACCATACGCAGAGATGTTAAGGAAGAAGAGGAATTAATTCAATACCTGCGAAGTTAATAGATTTTGCGAACTTAACAATTTTTGCGAAGAAGAGGAATCAATTCAATACATGCGAAGTTAATAGATCTTGCGAACTTAACAATTTCTTCGAAGAAGAGGGAAGGAAGTGCATCAGGCGAAAATCAAATCTCAATTAACCGAAGTATCATCAACAAAGGGAGGATTCACAACAAAGTTTCATAATCTTATGTGAAGATAAACTAGATCTCAGGAAGAATGAAGCGAAGCTGCGAGAATGCAATTGAAAGGATTTTAAAATTCAAAGATATTATACAGGAAAAGCTAAGATATTATCTTAAAATACGATCAGTAGAATTTCACAAAACAAGTTGCCTAGAGAGAATAGGATGGAAATATAGCTTGCTTTCACAAACAGAAGCTAGTACAGATGGTTTGAGGGGAAGAAAACAAGCAACGTGATGCAGGTTCAAATCCCACCATTCGCAAAAAGTTTTTGCACTTCGCAAATGTAAACCTTGAGAACGTTCGCATCACCAACACTTCTACTCTTTGGAATTCTCAAATGTTTCCCTTGCGAGGATTCACAAAACCAACACTTCGCAGATGTTTGTTTACGTCATGTAAAGGTTTACTTCGTAAGATCTTTGGTTATTTCGCAAGAAGAAAATGGGAGATTATTTCACAGACATATTTCGCAAGAAATGGTTAGAATAGTTGGTATAACGCAACATTATACAAAAGGCAGATCAAGAGTTAATTTGGCAAGACTTCATTTCTTATTTCTTCTCAATTTTCAACCAAATCATATACTTCGCAAGAGACAACAACAACCCGCAAAAGGTAAGTACCATTTCCTTGAATATTTTATTTACAGAAGACAAAAGATTTTTGATTTTATTTACCAAAAATGATATACTTGCAATATTTCTAAAATTTCTAATATTTCAAAACATTTCAAAGATTTTTTAAATTGGTGAAAAGCGATACAATCGCGAGATTCAAAAATGAATTCATCGCAAAAAATTAAAGATCTCAAAATTTTTCAAAGAATTCAAAGTTACAAAAAACAGAGAAAATTAAATTTATATAATTCTATAGAACAATTTTAATTTAAAGACGCAATATGAATACTTCTCATACTTCTTATACTAAAGATTTTATGAAAACATTCAACATTTTATGTACATGAAAAGTTTACGATGAATTTTTACGAATAAAAAGAATTTGGATTCTACTTATAAAAGGCGAAAAAATACCTTCAAAAATCAATTGCGATTAGCTTTCATTGAAGAAAGACGCAAAAATTTATTTGCGAGAGCAAAAGACCGCAATCTGTGATCAGCCTCCAAAAAAAAAGAGAGCGCAGAAAAATTTACACAAAACCTTTGTGGCGTACACCCTAGTTCGCGAAGCAACATTTCGTAAGAGGCAAAGTCCTAAAGTGCGTCATTTAAGGGGGTACCTATAACCATGGCTAAGGGTAACCGTAACACCACCAAGGGCCCTTAGTACATGGCAGACTTTACGGGGTACAACCCAATAACGGGGTACCTATCCGGGTTAGACACCTTGGATTCTCACCTAATCTTGTGTTATTATGCAATATTATGCGGTGTAACATGGTTTAGGTTGGGCGACTAAGGCATACTGTCTTTCCCAAGAAGTGCAGAAAACGATCAAGGCGCCGAGGTACACGGTTGAGTCAAGATTTTCGGGTGAGCTTGAAGCACATATGCCATTTTTGACAAGTCTTAGCAAATGATGCACTTGGCCCAAAGATACCCCATAGGGTGCAACCTCGTAACTATAAGCCCTATAAGCAAAAAGGATAAGAGGTTGCGATCAAAAGCTGGTTGTTTGCAGAACCGGATGGGAAGAGCTAACCTTGTATGGTCGATGTACGCTTCCTTGAAGGGGCAACCAAGCGGAAGATAAAGGGCAGCACCCTCCATTAGGGAGATGATACGTGCTATAAGACGCAAATGTCACGAGGCTTTTTGTTCGCAAGAACATAAAGGCTTGTCATATTTGTGCAACAGCTGAATTTCTGCGAGCCTTCTATATATATATATATAAAAAAGAAAAAAAAAAAGAAAAGAGAACTCACAGAACATAACAACGAAGATAAGATGAGATCAATGGGTTATTACATGAAAGTGTGATAACGTCCTGCGATTTCATCGCTAGACGATAATGTCACGAGGTTGTATATTCGCAAGAATGTTCATCCTTGTCATATTATCGCAAACACAAAAATATTATCACGAAAAGAGGTGGCAAAATAAGACCTTTACTTAGGAAGGCATGATAAGACCACAACAATTAATGAAATTAATTCCATCAATATCATTGAAGAATTTTGAAGAGAATATATATCATGAAGTCCTAACAAAGAAGACAATTCCATCAATATCATTGAAGAATTTTGAAGAGAATATATATCATGAAG
>JAJJWX010003855.1:0-20676 GCA_023529315.1 Papaver bracteatum | reverse complement strand
TCCCAAGACCTATTACTCCCTAGATGTTTTTTCATGTGAATGAATAAAACATTAGTCCCATATAGACTAAAACACTTAGAGTTTTAGACTTAAATAGCATTGGTTTAGCCTTAAGGGTATGGCCCTTTGGGTCTCTAGACTTTTCCACACGTTTCTCCCACACATATAAAGAATTTTATTCTTTGCCTTCTCGGTTTTGGGTGTCCGACCCGTGTGCAAAAAACCTCGTGAAGCATCTTTGAAAAAATGTCGTTGTAACCTCTGTGCACCTCGAGAAGAATCTTTAAAAATTTGAATTCACAAAACATTTTACTGTATTTTTAACGGATGCTTTTACTAAAGTCCGACAAAAAGTCAAGCGTGAATCACGGACGGTCATCAGCCGCACATTGGATTCTTGGTCGAACGTTGAAATGTTTTTTGCTATAAATACGAGAGAAGAATTTCATTTGAAACCATACCTTTGAACTCTTCTCTGAAATTCTTCTTCTTCTTTTATTCTTTCTAAATTTTATTTAAGTTTACGTAAACATTAAATAGAGTTCTTAGTTTACGAAACATAAAAAACGCAGTTTGTAGTTTACGAAACATAATTTTGTAATACTACTTCTCTGTTTACAAAAACATAGTTAGTTTACAAAAACATAAATTACTTTTTTACATTTCTACGGAAAACTCGGTTGTAGTTTTGATTTATGTTTTTGTTTTCATTATTTGTGCTAAGTTCTAAGGTTCTCTCTTGTGTGTGCTACACATAGAGGAGAACTACGAAATAGTTGTATCCTGGAGGTAATTTGTTAATTGTTATAGCGTCTCGTAGGAGCAGCAGGCAATATTACCTTTTAGCTCAGTCATATCTCATACGTGCCTCTACTAAGTTTTAAATACTATCATCTCAGGCATCTCCCATAACAATAACACATCAACAGTGTTAAGTATTTTTCTCATGTTTCTTGAGTTGTTTGTTACTATTATCAGTGTAATCAAAGTATTATTTCTCAGTTGCATACTAAATTGTAACTTATTTCCAACAATCTAAAGGTAATAGCTTGCCTGATTGTAATATTGTAATATTGTGATATTGTAATTGGCTTGTAAGAACATGGGAAAAATACTAGAAAAACCACCAAAGTTCAGGTAAGGACTTTAAGAGATGGCGTCTAAAATGCTATTCTTCCTAAATGACCAAAGGTTAGATGGATATGCTTTAGAAAAACCATCGAGAAAACTTCATCGCCGTGGTAATGAAGATAAATTGGACAGTGGAATAGGAAGAATTATTTGTGCAAGAATCATATTCTTAATTGTCTTGATGATTCCTTGTATGACTTCTATAATGCAAAAGAAGATTTTAATGCTTTTGATTTATGGGAAGCTCTAGAAGAAAAATATCATCTTGAAGTTGCTGGAAGTAAGAAATTCTTGATGGCTAAGTTCTTAGAATACAAGATGATGACGAAAAGCTCAGGTAGAACAATTCGTTGAACTTCAACTCCTCATCAGTGAGATTCTTCTTGAAGGCATGACTTTTGATGAATCTCTACAAGTATCGGCTTTGATTGAAAAGCTTCCCCCTCATGGAGCAATACAAGAGGAGGCTGCGACACAAGACTCGTGAAATCACCATGGTGGAGCTTGGCAAAAAGATCGAGTTGAGGGAGCTTATGTACGGCAAGGACAAGAGCATGTTGAAATGAGCAAAAACATGACCTACAAAGCTCATGTTTTGGATGATAAGTCGCTTCAAAAAACTCCTGGAGAATCCAAAAAAATTGGTAATAGACGTAATGACGACTTGAAACCGAGGTAACAATTTTAAGCTAAAGGGTGGTGTCACTAAGCACACCATCAAAGGCGACTGCTTTTAATCGCGGGAAAACCTGGACATATGGCTAAAGACCTAAGGCCCCTAAAAGGATCAAATATGATCCAAAACGAGAAAAATAAGGCAAACCTAGTAGATGATCCTGGATACTTTACCTGCATGGTGTCTGAAGTCGATCTTGTCTCTAGTGTGACTAATGTGAGAGACTCAAGTGGCTTGATTCTCGAGCCACCAAGCATGTTCCAAATTCAGAAATGCTTTCTCCTCTTATGCCATAGTAGGAGATGATGAGAAATTGTTCATGGGAAACTCTACCACCTTGAAAGTGGAGGGGAAAGGCAAAGTCGAACTAAGTTAACTTCGGAAAACTCTCGCATTGAATGACGTATTTCGTCCCACATATGCAAAAACCTTATCTCAGAAACCATCTTACTAGGAAAAAGGATTTAAGATTGTTCTTGAATCTAATACTTGTCCTTTCTAAGCATGGTGAATTCGTAGAAAAGGTTATGTTACCGATAACATGATTAAGCTTAGTGTATCTGATTTGAAATTGAATGTAAATGCATCTTCTTCTCTTATGTTTGTGACTCTTCACATGTTTGGCATGATAGACTTGGGCATGTTAATCTAAAATCTCTAGAAAGACTTGCTAATTTAGGTTGCATACCAAAAAATAAACTTTGATAAAATCAAAGATGTGAAATCATGTTGAATCTAAATATACAAGAAAACCGTTTAATAAAAGGATTGAACGTAAAACAGTTCCTTTGGAACTAATACACTCGGATTTAGGAGATTTGAAATCAACACCAACAAGAAGTGGTAAAAATGGTACATCACTTTTATAGATGATGATTTACTCGCTATTGTCAAACGTTCATCTTCTTAGAAGTAAAGATGAAGCCTTAGAGGCCTTCAAATTTTATAAAATTGAAGTAAAACCCAAAAAGGAGTTAAAATTAAAACTCTTAGGTCAGATCGTAAGGTGAGTATGTGATACCCATAGGTGAGTTTTGTAAACATAATGGAATCATTCATGAAACAACTGCACCATATTCACCGAATCGAATGGTGTAGCTGAAAGAAAAAATAGAACACTCATAGATATGGTAAATGCTATGTTGACAAGTTCTGGTTATCTTGAACTTGTGGGGAAGCTATCCTTTACGCTTGCTATATTTTGAACCTAGTTCCATTTAAAAAATCGATAAAACTCCTTATGAATTGTGGAATGGTAAACAACCTTCATATGCATACTTTAAAGTGTGGGGGTGTTTGGCACAAGGTGGGCCATTCCTCATCCCAAGAAAACTAAATTAGTCCTAAAACAATTGACCTGTTTTCTTTAGGTATCCTGAGTATACAATTGCATACAGTTCTTGGTCATCAGTCCTGACCATAATAACATTGGTCAGAACACCATATTGGACTCTAGAGATGCTGTGGTTTATGAACACATTTTTCCTTTAAGGTCTGGACCTCGAAAAGGGTCCATGATGACCTCCCGGATGTTCCATCGATTAGTCAAACTCCAACTTTGGAGTATGAGACTGAAAACCGAGAAGAAGTAAAAAGTGGTAAGAACTGAAACAAGTTTTGGCCTGGATTTTTTGACTCTAACGCAGAGTCTGAACCCCAAACCTACAAAGAAGCTATGACTTCTCCGTAAGCTCCTTTCGGGAAGAAGCTTCATTAAATGAATGGGAGTCCATTCCCAAGAAAATGAAACTTTGGAGCTTGTAGATTTACCTCCTGGTAGTAAATCCATAGGTTGTAAATGGGTGTTCAAAAGGAAACTTAGAACAGATGGAACTATAGATAAATATAAAGCTAGGTTGGTAGCTAAAGGCTATAAACAACAGGAAGGATTAGATTTCTTCGATACTTATTCACTGAATCTCTAGAATCACCTCGATTATATGTTGATTGCTATAGCTTCAATTTATGATTTGCATATACATCAGATGGATGTTAAAACTGCATTTTTATATGGTGAATTGAATGAAGAAATTTATATGGATCAACCTGAAGGCTTTATTGTAAAAGGTTGTGAAAACAAAGTATGCAAGTTGAACAAATCTCTTTACGGTTTAAAACAAGCACCTAAACAATGGCATGAAAAATTTGATCATGTTATGATAACTAATGGTTTCAAGGTTAATGAATCTGATAAATGTGTTTACATTAAATCTGTGAGCTGATTCTCATGTTATTGTGTGCCTATATGTTGATGATATGCTCATATTAGGCAAGAACCTTGATATTATTAATAACATTAAAAGCATGCTTAGAGATAATTTTGACATGAAAGACTTAGGCCCTCTTGATGTAATCTTTAGGGATGAAAATCAGAAAGACGTATGATGGATATAGTCTTAGTCAATCTCATTATCTTTGAAACCGTATTAAAGAGATTTAATTATGAAAATGCTAAACCTGCATCTACTCTTTTGATCCCACTTAAACCGAAAAAGAACAAGGGTAAGGGTATTGATCAACTTGAGTATTCTCGCATTATTGGTAGTCTTATGTATTTGATGAACTGTGCAAGACCTGATATTGCTTACTCTGTGAGTAGATTAAGCAGTATACTTGCAAACCAGGTGTGGATCACCTGTATGTTTTTTAGAGTTTTACGTTACTCGAGAGGACCTCAAACTATTGCTTAAGTTTTGGGAAGTATCCTCACATACTGAAGGGTATTGTGATGCTAACTGGATATCGACTGAGAAGAGTGCAAGTCTACTAGTGGGTACATCTTCTTACTTGGAGGTGCGTATGTCTCATGGAAGTCCACCAAACATACATGTATAGCTAAATCCACTATGGAGTCCAATTTATAGCCTTGGAAAAAGTGGAGAGGAAGCTGAATGGATACGATGTTTCCTGGGAGGAATTCCACTCTGCCCAAGCCTTGTGTCTTCAATCGCAATCCACTGTGACAGTAAAGCTGCTCTTGGTTACAAAGAACAATGTATACAACGGGAAGTCTATACATATACTAAGAAGACACAGACGGTGAAACAACTACTCTCTACTGGTATTATCTCGATAGACTTTGTAAATCCAAAGATAATCTTGCAGATCCTTTGACGAAAGGCTTAACCAGAGAGGAAGTTAAATTTACATCGAGGGGGATGGGACTTAAGCTCATTGAATAAATCACCATGAAGGATACTCAACCTTGTGATTGGATTTCCAAAATCAAGGTTCAATGAGACAACTAATTTATGGTGATATTGGGTAAAGCACTATCTTTGTCCCTCCCTATGGTGTATCTGTACGATAGTGCTACCTTCAGAAATTAAGGATGATCTTTTGCGCTCTTAATGGGTACCATGGCTTTGATTAAAGCGGGTGTGGCGGAGACACTCTTTATGGACTCACCTTTGTGGATGTTGGAAATGGGGCCACTTCCTATGAGAATTTGAGCTGATTCTCTAGAGACATTCATTAAGTCCGGGATTTTAGCCCACGGCCAAAATGGGCACAACCGCAAGAGCTTGGCACTGTTTTCTTCAGGTTGAGGCATCAAGTGTGGCTGTTATTTCAATTGCATTCATTGTTGGCGGTTCAAGACATTGTGCTCACCGTATCAACAAGCAGTTCAGGTAACCTCTCACTAAGTTAAGGTTCAATCCTTGGGACACCTTAGCCTATATTGTTGCCTTATGTTTTCTCGTGTTTTATCGAAATGTTTTATTATTCATGTGGGGATTGTTAGAAAAAACAATGTTTTGTTTTAATCAAAAATGCATGGACCATGTTTTGATCCCAAGACCTATTACTCCCTAGATGTTTTTTTCATGTGAATGAATAAAACATTAGTCCCATATAGACTAAAACACTTAGAGTTTTAGACTTAAATAGCATTGGTTTAGCCTTAAGGGTATGGCCCTTTGGGTATTTAGACCTTTGTGTATGGGGAAAGCCCTTAGACTATGGGCAAGGTTGCCTAAACCTTATTGCATTTCTTATTGCCTTTCCGTTCGCGCGGTTGCTTCGCACACACGCACGCCGCTCGCTCGCTCGGCTCGGCTCGGCGTGGGCGTGGGCGAGGGCGAGGGCGAGGGCGAGGGCGAGGGCGAGGGTGTGGGTTTATCCGACCCTATCTTTTTACTGAATTTTTCCACACGTTTCTCCCACACATATAAAGAATTTTAATTTTATTCTTTGCCTTTCTTTTGGGTGTCCGACCCCGTGTGCAAAAAACCTCGTGAAGCATCTTTGAAAAAAATGTCGTTGTAACACACCACACCTCGAGAAGAATCTCGAAAAAAATTTGAATTCCGACAAAACATTTTTCTGTATTTTTAACGGATGCTTTTACTCGTCCGACAAAAGTCAAGCGTGAATCACGACACCGTCGACATTGGATTCTTGGTCAACGTTGAAATGTTTTTTTGCTATAAATACGAGAGAAGAATTTCATTTGAAACCATACCTTTCTAACTCTTCTCTCCAAATTCTTCTTCTTCTTTTATTCTTTCAAATTTTATTTAAGTTTACGTAAACATTAAATAGAGTTCTTAGTTTACGAAAACATAAAAAACGAGTTGTAGTTTATAAACATAATTTTGTAATACTACTTCATTTACAAAAACATAGTTAGTTTACGTAAACATAAATTACTTTTTACATTTCTCTGAAACTGGTTGTAGTTTCGATTTATGTTTTTGTTTTCATTATTTGTCTTTAAGTTCTAAGGGTTCTCTCGTGTATGCTACACATAGAGGAGAACTAACAGAGTTGTATCCTGGAGGTAATTTGTTAATTGTTATAGCATCTCGGAGGAGTAGCAGGCAATATTACCTTTAGCTCAACAGTATCTCATACGTGCCTCTACTAAGTTTTAAATACTATCATCGGCATCTCCTGTATAACAATAACACATCAAAGGAGTGTTAAGTATTTTTCTCATGTTTCTTGAGTTGTTTGTTACTATTATCAGTGTAATCAAAGTATTATTTCTCAGTTGCATACGAAATTGTAACTTATTTCCAACAATAACCTGCATCATAACAGGACTCAATAAGCTCCTGTATAGTGATAAACATAGGTTCCAATATGGATCAATGATTTCAATTTTACTCAGATCTTTAAAAAGAATTTCACCAAAAGATATACTTAGTAATTCAACATTCAGTAACATAACCTTTGTTTTAGGTAACATTGAATATTTGGTCAAGTCCATCCATGAAATCAAACTTAACTCCTCCCCCATGAGGACATGTATATTTCAACAAAAGAAAGCCTTCCGTGACCTACGAAGTTATATGTAATATTCTTTACATGATAAGAACCTACAAATCTGAAGTAACGTATTATTCCCAATGAAAAAAGAGATATTTTTGATATTTCATCAGCAAAACACATGAAGTGGGATACTGCAACATTAACCTAAAACAGTATGGGAAATGTGCATCCACGAAAGCCTTTTTTGAATGTCTAAATAAAGAGTAGACATATTTGACTGAAAAATCTTATTTTGGTAACTCAATAATCCATAACTCGATAACTCAATAATCTAATTTTGGTAAGCAATGATACGAAGAAAAACGAACCTCCTTCCGTCGTGGTTAGAGACAATGGTGTTAGTCACTACCATCCGTTGCAAATATGCAGTAAGTGACTTAGTCTAGATTCCTTTATCTCATTCCGCTTAAATAATTCCTGATGAAACAGCCAAAAAGGTAGTAAGAAACTGAGCATTGCAGATGCATACAGCATACAAAGTGAAGGGCGACTCTATAAAAATTCTGAAAAAAGGATGCATGCCATAATTGTAGATGCATATGCACATCATAAATGTAACCAGATTAAAAAAGGTTTCACGTAGAACAGAATCAATTACTGTGTAGTCACCTACTCTAAGTTATGGTATTGTCTCTCTATTCTGACACCGGCATCTCATTAGCAAGTAGCACAGTACGTGGACAAAATCAGAAACAAGTTCTTGACTAGTCAAGATGTGAATTTTGATAAATGGTAAACACACCAGAAAATCTCAATCCTTGGCCATGGGTATGTTCAATTTTACACCAATCCTTACCATCAAAGACTAGATTTAGCATATTAGCATGTCCCATGGGACAGTTGGTAAGGAAATGAAACCCTAAAATTAAATGTGAATAGAAAAAGAACAATTTGGTGCTAGTTCATTCGTATTGAAAGTAAGCCATTTAATAAAACTGTATCAAGCTAAAATATTCGGATTGACAGGCACTTTAGTGGAATAGCTTAGTGAAGCACATACCACTGTTCTTCATAAGAGCTGCAGTATAGGTTGTTTTACCACCAGATGCTGCCCTGAAAGAAAGATAAAACAAAGATATAGCATCAAATTTAAATAGCAAACAGGTGGTTGAACAGCATGTGATGTACATGACATGAAAAGTTCTAGAGACATGAACAGGCCAAACTTGAAGTATACTCAACTGTACATTACATTCTGTTTAGTATTAGTCAATGGAAATGAAAATTGCAATAAACTAAGAAAATACCGATGCCCCCCCCATTTTCTTGAGGTGCGAGGGCCATACATGGTAAAAACTAAAAGGAGCTTGCACTTGGCAGCTGTATCCAAAAGCTACGTGAACAATGTTGCAACACTGTATCATTTTCTAGTTGCAATGAGAAAAGAAAATTACCATGTAGTAGCCAGCCATGTATTCATGAGTAGCGCCGATAGGAACTTGAGAATCATATACCCGACCAGTCCAACCTGTTAATGATTACATAAGGTGACCCCAATTTCTTGATGAAAACAAAATGGAAAATCAGCAAAGATTCCCTTTATTACCTTTGACCACTTGCTTAAAGAATACGGGTTTACTCCTCTATAAACAAACATGATATCAATACATAAACACACTAAAGACACCCAGGCTGAAATTTAAACCTGAGAGAAGTTACATATAACAGATTCAAAGTCATGATGCTTCTGCATAAAGATGAACTTCTCATAATGATATTGGATAGAGACATTTAAGATCAAATGATGTTAGAAAGTGATGCAAATAAATTCTTATCCATCCTAACCAGCACATACATGGTTCTTTCATGAGTTTATTAGTACCAAAAATAAAATGTCAGTCAAGGATCAGAGATACGAAGTAATTCATCTTGCAATGTACCAAATACTAACCACCAATGATGTATTTACAAAAAACTTTAATACAAACACTAAAATTGAACATTCAGATACAGAACCCAGGTTTAATACAGTTGAAGATTGTACTTGGAGTAGTAGAAGCAGGTGTGATGAATTAGACCTGGGTTTGTATTAAATAGACCTTATAACGCTTTTGTAGACAGTGGCCAACTTTCTTTGGGGTAGATATTCTGTGTTGAGTCTTATTCTTCATCCTAATTGTTTGACTTGATCTTTGCTCCTGTGCATACTGAATATCTTCCTCAAGTGCATTCACTGTTTCCTGACTAGATTGAATTTCGGAACAATGGCTACACTCTTCTGTTGGATGCCGAATGCCCATCCTTCACTGAGTCAGAAGCCAGTTTAGTTGACTAAGGTTGTTGAGGATGATTCCCTTTTGAAAACTACATTTCCGAGTTCCGCTCATACCCAAATCAGCACATACACCAGTTTGTTCTGCCATTGTGATCACTGAGATGTTTGTTATGCTGAACTTTCTTAGAGCATTTTGCTGTTGATCGCTGAACTTCGAGGAGATTCTGTTGTGATCACTGAGATGTTGTTGAGACGCTAATGTCTGTGATGCACTTGATTCAAACGTTGTTGTCTCTCATTCTCTATTGTAAGTGGGACAGGATGGCAACCATAAATTTTTGGTTGACATTGCATTCTGGCTCAAATTTCTGTGTACTTGAATGGATTTGTAGTGTCCTTCCACTTCCCCTTCCTTGATACACCGGTGACTGAATTGGTTGCAAGGGACTGTTACACGTCCTTTCAGCTTTTTGTTCTCGCAACGGTGAGGCGCATTCAGCTTCATCTTTTTGAATCTGTAACAAAATGAGCTGATCCGCTGGAAATATCTAGCAATTTCGGAAGGCCCTACAACTCCCTTTTCAAGGAGACCAAGCCATCACAAATCAAGTCTTGCCCCACAATTATTCAAATCAATCCAAACTATGCATCCACTGGTCTTCCAGATTTTGCTTCTTGCAACCTATGATACTTCACCTCTGTCCCTTCAGACCTAACAGCCTTATGCATGGAAATGCTGATTTTATGGAAATGCTGTATTAGAATTACAAAAATGGTGTTTTTATGTATTTCTACCGTTTAAGCCTACAGAATATAGATCAGGTTCAAAATAAAAGCAATAAGTAAAAGAATATATGAAAATCTATGTTACCTGGTAAGAAAGAGATTAGATCCATAACATATAGACAGATGAAGATGATGTAGTCGCAGGGCATGTTAATTTTTCCGATTCCGCTTATACTGAGTACATGATGAACCTCTTTTTTCTTCCTTTTCTTCTTCTTTCGGGTTTTTAACCACAATTTTGATTCAGTAGTTACAGCACCTTCCATTTCTCTTTTATGTTTGAATCGATCTCATCAACTCTATCTCCCTCTCTCCATCTCAAAGCTGCTTCTCTTTGAAGAGTTAGGGTTTTAGCGTTGCACCCAATTTCTCAAATATCTACCACAGTGACAAGGACACTGTTTTTAGAATCTCAAGTCAACATTTGACTGTTTTACCGTACCATTGAAGTGGATAAGGACACTGTTTTTAGAATCTCAAGTCAACATTTGACTTTGACTATGGATGACTTTGACTCAGATTTTATATATATATATTTATTTATTTATTTATTTATTTATTTATTTTTTATAGGAAAAGCTTAGGCCTAGAAAGGCTCTGAGTGAAGTACACATGGTTGTTGTTGACAATGACCGTGGAGGAATCACTTAGCCTGCCAACTTTGTTTTTACACAAAGTAGCTAAATTGAAAGTTTTCATATTTTGATTGAGATTAATAAGACTACGGTTCAGTAAAACAAGAAATATGGGATTGATATCCATATTTCCATTTTGGTCTGCTTGGATGTTGCTTCTTTCATAGTAAAATAGATGAAATCTTCCTTGGGAAGCTTCATTGTAGAGGAACTTGAATCCATCTAAAATATCCATTGATTTATTAGTTGATATGGCTATGTTTGTTTGATGATGTTTGAGGGTGAAAACGGTCTCTGCTGATTTTGGTAATTTCGGGTGTGTGGGTGAGAAACTAATTTAAGCCCTAAACAATGTACTGCAATAAAGTACTTTAGATTCGAGAGATCAATCTGTACAAATCCGGCCTAAACCAAGAAATGGTCGTTCCAGACTTGCTTCGGTCACAAAGTGAAGGAGAAGGGTTGGTTTTGGGGAGGGAAGCGAAGAAAGTGTTGAGATCAAAATAGTTGATTCTGGAAGAGTAGTTATTTTACAACTTGTATCAGAAAGTGGGAAGCTAACAGATTGAGAGCTAGCAAATGTTTTCTGAGTGTTGTATGTTCCTGACCTAAACTTGTTGTTCGGTGGAAATAGGTAATGCCTATTTATACAAGTCGAATTGAAACGTACTCTGGTCTCATTAAGAAATGGAAAACGGTGAGTAAATGGGAGGAGGTGGTAACCGGGCCTTTGGAATTGATGTTCCATAAAAGAAAGCGTTTCACCATTACTCCTGTATTTACTAACCGCCTCATACTTATGACACTTTCTTATAACGGGCGTAGTGTACACCGCACGCTGTAAACCGCCAAACTAATACCCAATGAGCATCCCCAGTTTGTGACATGCGCTGATGTCTCGAATGTTTTCGTGGAAAACATGTACCACGTTGTTGTTGTCCGGCAAGTTGAGCTTGGGGAGACTTGCCGACTCGGTGGTGACCTTCGACTCGAGATTTTGCATCTTAAGAGAAAAGGTAGTCGTTGATTATTGCAACCCTTCGTTTGGTAGCTAGTGGCATGTAAGCATGATCAATATGGCTTTAATATGGCATAGTTTAGGCGCGGCCAAAAGTTAGGTTTTTGGCTTAGTTTAGTAGGCGCGACCAAACTAGGGACAAAGGTTGCCATGCGTTAGGCAGGTAACCTTGGATGGCTAAGATCTGCACCTTAGATGAAAAAGTGGTCGTTGATTGTTGCAGGCCTTCGTTTTGGTAGCCGCATAGGGAAGGTCGGTATGGCGTGGCGCGGCAAGGTGTTTGGCATGCCATTGGCACATGTGGTATGGTATGCCTTGGCGCGGTTTAGCGTGGCCAAACTAGGGTTTTAGGCCAAAGGTTACCATCGTTGTTTGGCAACCTTGGTCGGCTAAGATTCATAACTAGGATGGAAGGGTGGTGTTGATCGTTCTGCACGCCTTCGTTTTAGTAGCCGCAATAGGAAGGTCGGCATGGTATGGCGCGGCAAGGAGATTGGCATGCCATTGGCACATGTGGCATGGCATGCCTTGGCGCGGTTTGGCGTGGCCAAAGGTTACCATGCGTTGTTTGGCGACCTTGGACGGATAGGATTTGCATCTAGGATGGAAGGGCGGTCGTTGATCGTCATGACGCTTTCGTTTTATAGCCACATAGGGAAGGCTGGCATGGTGGGGCCAAGGAAAAATGGTGTGGATGGCTTAGAATATTGGGGCCAAGGGTTTGGCACAGACGGCTTGGCATGGTGGGGCCAAGGAAATGTGCGGTTGGCTTGGCATGGTGGGGCCAAGGGTTTGGCATGCCATTGGCGCATGGTGCGGCTAGCATGGTTGGGGCCAAGGCAAGGTGCGGTTGGCATGGTGGGGCCAAGGGTTTGGCATGCCATTGGCGCATGGTACGGCTAGCAAGGTTAGGGCCAAGGCAAGGTGCGGTTGGCTTGCCATGGTGGGGCCAAGGTTTTGGCATGCCATTGGCGCATTGTACGGCTAGCATGGTTGGCATGCCTTGGCGCGGTAGACGTGGCTGGCATGGTTTTTCATTGGCACAATGGTGCGGCGCATGGTTGGCATGCCTTGGCGCGGAGATGTGGCTGGCATGGTTTGCCATTGGCACGTGGTGCGGCCCGGCATGGTTTTCCACTGGAACAGTGGTGCGGATGGAATGGTTTGCCATTGGCACAGTGGTGCGGCTGGCATGGTTGGCAGGCCTTGGCGCGGAGATGTGGATGGCATGGTTTTCCATTGGCACATTGGTGCGGCTGGCATGGTTAGCATGCCTTGGCGTGGAGATGTGGCTAGCATGGTTTTCCATTGGCACAGTGGTGTGGTTGGCATGCCTTGGTGCGGTCGCATGAGAATTAGGGTTTGGCATAGATGATGTCAGTCGATGTTAAGAGTTCTGCCGTGGAACATGACCCATGTAAAAAAAGGTGCCCCGTCAATTCTTGCGTAGGAATGCTGATTGATTCAATAAATGTTCTAATGGTCATAGTGATGTCATGTCATTTGTATAGTTTTACAATTTTAATCCTAAGCTAAAAACCACCATCAACATTAAGTCCCCTGCTTAGCTCGGAACAAGAGCATTGTTGCGAGGTAAGCATAAGATGGTGACGGGAAAGGACAAAAATCAAAATGACAAGTCATGAAACGATGGTCAGGAAGGTATGACTAACCTTTTTCAAGAGGTAAGGAGAGTTTGTGCTTCCCGTGTTGGCGGCCTTGCATAAATTGTACTGGTGGTGCAGACCGTGGAGTGGTGAGATGAAAATCGTCGGCTTAGTCTGGCCATGCATCATCTTGGCTGGGTTAAGGAACATCATGACGCTGGCTTGGCGAGTTGTTGATGTTGGCGTGGCAAGTCATGGCGCGGACGGCTTGGCATGTTGGGGCCAAGGCAATGGCGCAGACGGATTGGCATGGTGCGTCCATGGCAAGGCGCGGTTTGGTGAGGAAAAGCATGCGCGGACGGCTTGGCGTGGTGATTTGTCTTCGTGGTCCCGGTTGCCTCTTTTCCTTACTTGACTCAAATAGGAAGTCCTTTCCTTATTCAAACTCCCAAGTATCACGCCTATAAAAGGGGTCGGCCTCTCCTTTTTATTTCACACCTTTATTATTATTATTATTATTACTCTGGATGTGTGGTAACAGTAAAGCGGACGAGCGAATCCCAGGTATGTCTTCCAGCACTTCCTCTCTAACTTATTTTTTTTTCTTGTTTTAGTGCAAACCCTAGATGTAGGCGTACATTTTCATGATCTTGTAGAAAATATTGTATTTCTGTGTTGGCATGAATCCTAGTTGTAGGTATGCTTTGCACGAACTTGTAGTAGCATTTAGGCGTGAATACTGTATTAATGTTGACCGCCTCAATTTACTGTGCAAAGTAGGCATGCATGAGCTGGTAACTGTCATTCCCTTCTCATGAAAACCTAGCTTCTAGGGTTTACTCCTTTTCCTGGTGTGACCGTTTGTATGGTTCCCATGGTGGGGCGCGCTATGACCAAAAGAGAATAACATACCAACTTATTTAGATGCAATCATATAGCCGAAGCTAATGCATTCATCAAGGATTTTATAAAGATACAAGATAACCTCTACAATATTCCACAGCCGCACTTCCCACAAAGATTTGGCAATTAAGCACAAGTTCAAAAATAAATCTACCATATCAAATGTCATTTCCGAAAGAACAACAATAGCGACCTTACTTTTACGAGAAAATAATGATTTCTCTGGGCACAATCAAGTCACATGAAAACATGAATTTGTATCTAAAAATCACAATTGAATTAGCCACAAAAATGATCAATTCAATTGGCCATGCTCAACATTAGAGAACTTACGGAGCAACACAGTATATGCACAAAGATGTGGATCAGGGAAGCACCAATACTGAGGAACAAACAAAGATTCGTTTTATTTTTTATCACTATTTGCTCAATGAAATGTAATATACTTCATCTTTGTAAACAAAAGTTCATCCTATCTTCCATCAATATTTGCATAAAGACATAATAGGCTTAACTTTTGTTTGCCAAAAGTTTATTCTATCTTTTATCAATACTTTCATATCGACATATAATAGAGATAACTTTTGAGCAAATATGGGACAGTCAAGGTTCACGGAATGGTATAACAATTATAGTTTGTATCGAACATTTGTTTACCAACCGTAACTAGTATTACGATTGGGTTTTCCCCAAATTAAACCAGTTACGATTGGTGGTTCATATTTTACTTAACCAGTAACTACTAATTACTTGGTTACGTGAAAAATTCCAACCGTAAGTAGTTCTGAAAATGTAAAAGTTTCGATTTTGTTACATACTTTAGTTAATTTGAGCAACAAAAATCTAATTGGAACTAATTTAGAAGTATACCTGGTTATTTTCAGGCACTTTTTTTCGCTTTCTTAGTTAATTTCTTCAATTGATTGAGATTGACCTTCACTTTGCGTTAAATACACCTCTATCATCTAACAAATACCCCATATCCGTATCTCCATCAAGAGGTATATAGTATTTGTTTTATATATCATATAGAGATTCACTCATCTCAAATTTGTCACTGGAATCACTCATTTTGGTTGAATGAATCAAAACCTAAGATTTCACAAATATCACAAAAGTTTTTCTTTCTTCTCATCTATTTTTTTTTTAAATCTGATTTTGTTTTGATTTAGAGTAAATATAAGTGAAACTTAATCATTAACACTAAACTAGATTATCAACACTAAACTATGTAAGGGTTAATTATTCATTATCAAAAAAAAATGGATAAGAGGCACTTGAAGTTACCATGTAATGACACTTTTTGTCCTATTATATCAACCCTCTAATGATTTCTTCAGCCCCTATAACAGGTTACTTT
The DNA here is from genome assembly GCA_023529315.1 of Papaver bracteatum. NCBI lineage: Eukaryota > Viridiplantae > Streptophyta > Magnoliopsida > Ranunculales > Papaveraceae > Papaver > Papaver bracteatum. The sequence continues at coordinate 5,068 of JAJJWX010003855.1, read as the reverse complement.
ATATATGTGTAACCAAATTAAAGGGGATTTTCTTACTGTTGTTGTGGAAAGAAAACGGCCTATTTACAGTAAAAAAAGAAGAAGAACCAAATTGGCCAAAACACAGTAAGTAAATTAAAAACAACAAAAGTAAGTAAATCAGGAGGAACGCTAGGTAAAATAAATAACACACAATCTTTATATATAAATACCAATTAACATAGAAGAAGGATAGTTACAAGACAATGGTCGGTTGTCAGTCGGTCAAATATAATTTCACTTTCTTACTTCCTAAAATAAAAATAGTATGCGATAAGAAAGAGTTCGTATCCACAGAGAGGATTTTGTTATAAAAAAATTCAGTTTCTTAGTAACCAAGGGGGGGGGGGGGGATTTGATTTATCAAAGCAATAAAAATGAATTGAAAGCAAAGTAATAATAAAAATAATCAATAAGGAGAAAATATTGGTCACGGGATAGTTTCATTCACAAACTAGAATTCTCAACAATGACTAGAATTGGAAATTTAATCTCTCATTTACTAAAAGTCATAGGATACCTTGATCGCAAGAGTATCCCGCTAATTCCCTAATTTCATCATAACCACATTAAAAGATGCATATGTGAATTCCTCCTAGAAAGAAACCTAAAGTGTAAAAGAACAATTAGATTTAACTCCCTAAAAGCAACAAGTTCTATGGAATAAGACAAATCAAGGCAATCAAAATGTGTAAAAGCACTAAATCGATTTAACCCAAGTTATGATTCATATGTGACTAGTAGGATATATCACTACAAGCACTATCCACATTAATGCTACTTAGAATCAGTGATAAACAACGTTTTCGTATTGAAAACCCTAATATAGCTCTAGATATGAATGCAAATCGGATTGATTCCGGACTCAACCAAACAAACAATCAAATCATACAACAATATTAACAATGAATCATAAACAAAAAAGTTGAGACAAAACTAATGCATTGAATCAAACCTTGTTTGTGAAATCCACTTATTATCCCATAACCAATAAAAGGTATTTAGTTACTCATAGTTTTTGAGTTAATCATAATCATAATAATCAATTATAAAATGAAAAAGATGAAAAATAAACGAAAGCAAACCCTAGTAGAATCGCTCTCCTCCAAAACTCCGATAGAAAAGATCGTGATATATCCCCAAAAAGAATAGAAACTCTTCATTTTATAGCTTTCCAACTTTCCAAATTAGGTCTTCAAAGCCCACGGTCCAATACCAAGAAGTCCACTAAACTCATGTGTAAAAAACCCATGTGAAAATATGACCCAAAAATTGTTCTCCGACAACTGTGTTTTGTCGAATATTGCCAATCCTGTGACGGTAGCTCAGGTGACCGGCAAAGTCCGCTGGTCATCGGTCCAACTGAGTCAAATCGGTCAAGTTGAGTCGAGGTAAAATCGAAACGAGTTAGATATGGTTGGTTGGCTCATTGGCTGAATTTCCAGGCCATAAACCATTGCAGAATCGGGCAAAACTCTCCGACCATGATGGATGCTCCATGTAGGTACTTCCACTTCTAAACAATCGCACACAACTCCCAGCCCACTTCTTTCAGACTGATCACCTGCAGCGAGTTTGAGACACCAGCTCACTTCCATGCTAGCTCTTCCATCTGCAATCACTACCAATCCAAACACCTACAGTCCCCTACAATCAAAACAGCTCCGAGAAGCAACCACCACTATTAAAGCAAGACCAATCGAGAGCATCACAATCCCATTTATGAACTGAATCAAGCCACATTCCACATGCCACCTGCAATACAACCCATGAGCAAGACACAACAACTGCATCTCCTCTTACCAAGAACCCAAACGCATTTGCAACACCAACACCATTGCAATTCAAGTTCACTTGCGTGCTCACCACCGCTTTGCCATCACTGCAGTTCCACTTGCAAAAACCATCATGCTCTCTGCTCGGCTACAACTTCATTAAACCACAACACCTCATTTGAACCCCAGCAAGCCACCAGCTCTGACCACTAATCTGACACACAGTCCAAATGGGACTCGATTCTAAACCACCATCAAACCCGAAAGCCAACTCCATAACCCAAAGCTGCACCAACAACCTTTTCCAACTTTTGACAGTACTACCTGCAATAATATCAACATCTAACTCTCTGCATCGTACACATTTCGAGTTCATTGCAGAACACACCTCAAGCCATCATACAAAGGTCATTAAAAACCAGGCCAATTCAATTAGCATGTAACCCCAATACAAACTCCAATGCAATTAATACATTCATGCATCTTGATGCTTTTGACAAACCCCATTCAACGCACTACCACAGCTCCATTATCTCAGCATTTAACCTTTGCAATCGTTTCAGATGCATTATTTCTTTTCTCCAGCTGCAATGCCTGCACCACCAACTCAATCCATTAGCATGTCACAGTCCACAAGACTTGCATCTCCGGTACAAATAAACCCGCAATTGCTCAAACCATTCCAAATTTCAAGCTCTGCCTTAAATATTCTTACAAACACTCCAGTGACCAACTTCAGTTCAAACCATCAAAACTGTATTCTAGCATACATCTAGGTTCAATACCACCCATCAACAGCTTCAATTGCTAACAACAACATCAAATCAACTCCATCAATTGGTTTCTTCCATGTTCTTCTCAATGGTGAATTTGATTTTCGAACCCAACTTCATTTGAATATTCAAACTCACAGAATCACACCCATCTTGATTCTTCCACATTGAGCTTAATTCCCAAACTCAGATTCAACTTATCAAGAACCCTAACTTCAATTCCTTTCCTCCTGTAATCAACAGCTACCCAAGCTCTATACCAAATCAAAACCAAACTCAAATCTGAAATTGACCCATCTTCTCCTATTGTTCATAGCTTCAATTCTTCTCAAGATTCCTTCTCAAACTACACAATAAACCCATATCGATCTCCTTCTCAGATCAACACAATATACAGCTTTGTTCTTCTCACAAACCCTCTATTCTTATGAATTGACCTCATCTGCTATTTCTCCTCTATCATCTCTACAATCTCTCATAAACATCACCAAATTCATCCCAGAACTCAATCTAAAATCAATCTTATTCGATCTGATTTCATCTTCCTCGCTTAAATTTCTTCCTTTCCTGTATTTCTCTCATGAACCCAATAAATCGGGCCTCAACCATGGCATCAGCTTTTTCATTACCATCAATTTCATCTCTAATATCTCAATTTCTCAATCGGTGCCACATCACTTTATATACGAAAACATATGTGTTAGAAGAACAATTTGCGGCTAATGATGGGAGAAATGATTTTCTGCGAAATTTAGGTCTTGTGTTAGAAGAAGGATGCATATGTCCACCCCAGCTGATGGGATAAGGGGTGTTCAAATTCCATTTGGCCTGTCAGTTCCAGGAAACTGACCGCATATCCACTTCCTTGCTCAACTATTAGTTTCGATAAACTGATAGTACATTCTTCACCTTCTTCGCCTTTGGGCCTACTCCAGAAGTATAGCTCATGTGAATTGACCTCCTTGCCTTTACGCTCAAATGGGCAATTTCTCCTTCTTTTGCTCCCAAGGACTGCATTGCACCTAATAACTCAAAACTAAACATAAGAGATGCAATTCACAACAGTAATAGCAAAGAAAGTATAAAAACTAGATATAAAATAAGGTGTTTTTGACACCTATCAGATTCCCCCACACTTAAACTTTGCTAGTCCTCGAGAAAATGAAACAAAACATATTCTAAAGGATACATACAACTCCGTTTCGTCGAGGCTACGGTTACTCTAAGCATAAATAACAAGCCTTTGAACCCCTAGTGTCCCTAATGGACGAGTTTTAGTCTCGTGAAGGTTTACAAGAGGTCTGCCTACAAAACCTATATTTCCAACTCCTATCTATTTGTGACAAATCAATGAAACGAATCCAAAATGACTACGGGAGGAAAATTTTGCACAAATTCAATTCATATATTAGTAAATAAATCTTTAATTAGATAGTCGAACAAGCCACAATACACGGAAACTAACAAACCACAATCACAATGAAAATATTAAGAAGATGGATATATATGTAGATGTTGGCGAATATTCACAAGTGATCGATGTATCCCAAATCTGTTTGAAGGTCACCGCCAAGATGAACCTATGCAACCTATTTGATTGAGCTACTGGTCTGAATTCTAGTATCAACACACTGGCATATACAAGGGAACCAGTGGTCAACAACCTTATTTCTACATCAACTCAACTGGCATATACAAGTGAACCAGGAGTGACTTTATTCAACAATAATAATATTTTTCTTTTCTTTTCTTTTCTTTTTCACTTTTTTTTTTGAGACAGCATGATTAAATCTTTTGGATCCAAGCTCATGCTTCTTGTTAGCAAGTACGTGATAGTTGCCTTGGATCCTGCATTCCACGCTTGTTTAGGAGACGGAGACAGGGACAACGTTTCACACATACTGCTATTCCCAAGTGTCATTTTTATTCCGTTTGGTCTAATTGGTCGGTCTTTTTTTTTTTTAGCAACTCAATCACTCTATTTCATCCTAGCAGTAATAACAACTTGATTTTTAGTGACCCACCAAAGCACTTAGAGAACAATAGATAAATATGGAAAAATAAAAGTAGAACATGATATGGTGATATTCCGAGATATGGTAACAACTATCATTTTATTTGTGATTTCTGATCTATGTTCGTCCCTTTTAGTTAATTGGTTCCTCAACTCCTGCAATCAAAATGGTTCCATCCACTAATGGTGTAATCCAAAAGGCATAAGCTTCTAGATTTCGGAGTTCAAAAAGCACAATGTTTTTCTTGGTTTTCTATTTTTCTGATTTTTTTTTTTTTTGAGACAGCATGATTAAATCTTTTGGATCCAAGTGCATGATTCTTGTTAGCAAGTATGTGATAGTTGCCTTGGATCCTGCATTCCACGCTTGTTTAGGCGACGAAGACAGGGACAACGTTTTACACATACTGCTATTCCCTAGTGTCATTTTTATTCCGTTTGGTCTAATTGGTGGTCTTTTTTCTTTTTTTTTAGCAACTCAATCACTC